>BLKR01000786.1:0-35000 GCA_011170035.1 Teleogryllus occipitalis | reverse complement strand
AAAGAAATATTTATGAGAAAACATCAAGTCGGCTGAGCCCTAAAACTCTAGCTCTCCCTAAAGAAGAATTTAGAATATCCCCGAGGCGGGCGCAGTGGATAACCTAATTTTATTTGTGTCATGATTGTCCGATTAAAAGTAACTTACACTTGACAAGGAGGTACGTTAGGAGGCGCGGTAATGTTATCCAATCGGGAGCTTCAATTTTAAAAAGTGGTGCTGCCAGTTCATTAACACAACTTTCAACATTTTTGTTTTCCAAGTGTCAAGCACTTTTAATCGGTCAATTGATTAGTCATGTCGTTGAAAATTGTCTTCTCAAGTACAGGGTCTTTCATTGATGTTTTATTTATTATGTCTCTACGATGGTCGTTATCATGAACAATGAATACATTATTGTTCTTTCACTTTCATCCTCGTTTAAAGCATTTCCATTTTGTCATCTCATCCACAATTATCAAACATTAATATAGCATCGCAATAGTAATAATCAATATCGCATCAACATCATTATTACATCATTATTGACCCAAAACATCACGGTAGTATTATGTCTCTTCATTCCCATTACTCTACAACATCAAACATCTAATGAGAGTAATATCCTGAAATATGAAAGTACGTATGCTAAAATATTCAATGACATAAAATTTTGAGTAACCTATTTTTAAAACTAATATAATTAAGAAACAACCTCGCACTAAGGGAAAAGTGGCATACCGATTTACCGACTCCATTGGCTCTACATTCGAAGAGAAGTAGAAATGATCGCACACCCCGTCGTTCACTTCAAAATACTTTTGTGTTGGAAAAAATCCGATATTGACTTCCAACACTTTTAAACAGGGCAGGAGAAACTAGCAGTTCATCAGGAAGAAGAAATTAAAAATGGCCAGCGGCCTCGAAAGTGCTTGTGTGTTTCTGGTGTTAGCAACAAAGAAACATGGTGGAATCTATGCCAAGGCTTTGTCAACTTGAGAGTGGAGGGTTTCGGACTGGGCCAAAAGCGCTAAGTGAGAATTCTCGTAGCTGCACCGGTTGAATGCATCGGGCATTCTACAAAAGTGCACCATCGAAGAAGTGAGCTCTTATGCTTACAGTCTCAATACCAGATTAAAAAAAAATGTACAGTTTGGATCAGGTGCATCTGAAGAAGCCGTTCCGCCCCTCACTTGTCCCAGAACGTTCGTCGTCGAGTTGGAAATGAAGCAATTGTTCTGCAATTTCTGCAATTGTTCTGCGATTTCTGCAATTGTTCTGCAATTTCTGCAATTGTTCTGCGATTTCTGCAATTGTTCTGCGATTTCTGCAATTGTTCTGCAATTTATGCAATTGTTCTGCAAATGAAAGTGCGACCCGCTGCCCCGCAAGATGCAGGCGCGAAACAATTTATGAAAGCAACAGTCTACGCTTTAATGGCAGGTTCAAACAATCCTAAATTCAAAATGTATTTTGTACTCCAAATATTCTGTGCATTTTTCTGAAGGACCCTTCCTGCTACATCCTTAGTAGTTAGTTTCTAATATTATTGTTTTCAAACATTGTATATGTACGATGAAATGTGGTTCAAAAGCCAATTATGTAATCTAAAAATCTTTGAATGACATAATAGTGTCGAACAAGGATAATAAAAACTATTTTAAAAAACGCCTTAATGGAAGACTCTTTGAGTTTTTTGTTTTAAAGTTCTAAATATTAATACAAATACACTCATTTGTTCAATATACTAAGTACTCGTAGGAAACCAAAACTGCACAATAATATAGAAGCTGTCGTTAGCGGAATTAGAAACATATGTTTTGATTCTCATCTACCCGTGGATGAGAATCAGGAGATTGACAATTAGCAAATTTTAGAATTTGCTTTCATCCATGGTTTTTTATTTGAATGGATAAACACGTTGTCGTCATGTAAATGAGATTTTTCTGCTATTATTGGAAACGTTTTTGTCTAAGGAAATTCTATTTAGAACAAAATAATCAATTTTTTTTCTTAAAATTGGCGTCTCGACGCCCGCAATGTCTACACGAACCTGAAAACGGCTATATAATATAAAATATTTACGCGTTGTTTGAAACAGCGGTTCGGAAACAGAATCATAAATCATATTTTTTCTTTAAAAACTTTAATGATATTATATGTAATGATCTCTATATAAATTTAATGATATTATATCGTCATTTATCTTATCGTGTGCGACATGAAAAAAACTAAAGAAGGGAAAATGAAAAGTTTTTAGAAAAACAAAATAAAATAACTTTATCGTCAGACCATTAATAAAATATCTCAATTATTCCTGTCTATACTTTTCAATTTGTAACCAGATTTACGATTGTATATTTGAAACATACGAATGATAATCATCCTTCTGGACGTCAAATTTCAAACGATCAGACGCATACCCATCCCGCGTGTCAGTCCTGGCAAATCTTCATTCCTCCGTAACGGATCGCGACTTTCACCAGAAGTCATTGAGTGGCAGAGACGCTGAGGGCGCGGCGTGTGTTGGAAGACAAGTGGCGACGTGAGCGTGCGAATGGTTGAAGAACGGCGGCGCGCCTGCAGACACACCACCGTCGCCGCCGTCGCGGTCACCGCCGCCGCCGCCTCCCCGCCGCCGCCGCCCCGCCGCCGCCGCCGCCGCCGCTGCCGCCGCCGCCGCCGCCGCCGCTGCCGCCCCCGCCCCCACCGCTGCCGGCCTCGCCGCCGCCGCCGCCACCGCTCCGCCGCCGCCGCTCCGCCGCCGCCGCCGCCGCCGCCACCACCACCGCCGCCGCCGCCTCGTCGCCGCCGCCGCCGCCGCCCTACCGCCGCCGCCGCCGCCGCCACCCTCCGCCGCCCAGCCGCCGCTCCGCCGCCGCCGCCGCCTCGCTGCCGCCGCCGCCGTAGCCGCCACCACCACCGCCGCCGCCGTCGCCGCCGTCGCCGCCGCCGCCGCCGCCACCGCCACCGCCGCCGCCACCACAGCCACCACCACCACCGCCGCCGTCGCCACCGTCGCCGCCACCATCGCCACCGCCACCACCACCGCCGCCGCCACCGCCGCCGCCACCGCCGCCGCCTTCGCTTCGCCTTGTGTGACGTAACGAGAGATTTACGGCCTGCGCGGCGCGGCGCGGCGCGGCGCGGCGCGGGAGCGCGATGGCGGCCGTCATAAAGGCGCGGCGTGGCGCGGCGTGGCGGTCGGGGCGCGCCGGGGGCGCCGGGGCAGCGGGCGGCGGCGCGCGGCTGGGCGGCGCGCCAGGGTCAGGTGCATCAGAACGGCGGCGACGTGGTGCCGACGCGTACGTTTGCCTCGTCTGCGCATGCGCGTCAACTAGGTCTAGATCGCGTACAATGTTGACGAAGGGACTTTTACACGTGATGAAATGACTCGGGTGAGCTATTGCGCAGCCTATCTGGCTTCAGCCAAATGAGTTTCACGCACCACTTTCTGTCGTAATATTAGCGGGAATTTTAAATGCTGCTAGATACCAAAATTATCACCTTGTTACAAGTCATTGAAATAGTTATATGAAATAATTGTTTTTTAAATAGTGCATCTTTTATTTCAACAATACCTTCATCGTGTTATATTTCGTTGGCCACCGTTGGAAAATGTCACTTTAAGCCACTTTAAAAATGTTTCTGAACACGTCTCGCTTGCCAAGCAGCATGGCGGCCGGCATCTGGCCTGGTTTTTCAAACGAAGTGCCAGTGGTGTGGTCATGTGGTTCGTGACGTAGCCGGTGCTGCGCAAAACGAGCAAAAATCGGTGCGCCGGACCAGCTCACCCATGTCTTTTAATCATGCTTTTACAATAGTTATTTATAATGCGAGTGGTAAGAGTGACATTTTGTTTTGCGAGTAAGAAAGGTTGCGACACGAGGCCCATACACTAAGGAGCCCAATCTTAGGAGCGAAATAAAATCAGTTTTACCACGTGTGTCATACACTATTTTTTAGTCTTACTGTATTTCATTTTAATTTTATTCAAGAACACAAATAAGGTCACATGAAATTATTGTTTCCTTTTTTGCATTCAGAGATATATTTGAACATTTGAACGTCGTCTCACTTTTAGCACTAGTGCTAACAATTGAACTTTTAGCCCGGTATGCATGCCCTGAAAAAAATGCTTTTGCAAGTGACTGTCTAAATAAGATATTTTTCGCTGAGGGTGAAGGTTGACTATTTGTTGACTATTGTGTACGTGTTTTGGGGATCGTTGACATTGAAAAATACTTTTTTTCTCAAAAAAAGTACTTCTGTCTGCCCGTGTATCTCCGAACAAAAGTAGAGCATTAATATTCGCAGGATTTTCTCAAAATTGTTATATATTTTTGATTGACTTCCTGAATCAAAAATAAAATTTTGAAATATTTCTTATGAATAATTTTTAGCGACCCGATATTGTATAGTTAAGTTTGAACAACTATTTTTTTAGCATCTTACATCTTACAGTTTAAAGATATGCTGCCAAAAAATATTTTTCGAATACAATGTCTCCATAAGCAATAATAAATTAAAATTCCATCGAATCGCTGCTCTAAAGTGTGTTGCTATTAGAACACGGATGTCCAACTTGCAAGTCGTCAAGGGCCACAACTAGAATATTTAATGTTCTTGCGAGACATGTTTACATTACTCGAGTGATCTACATCTAACTTCCCTGTATTATTGATCATGGCGGTTTTCCCGATTGCTCTAAAACGGGTTGGGGGAAAAGAAGGAACCATTCGTGATATCACATCTATATCACGCGTGATATCATTTATAACGCAGTGAAACACATTAGAAAGGTTTTGAATTTATAAATTTACAGGAAAAAAGTAATATAGACTTAATGGGAAGATACAGTTTACAGCAGTTTAATTATTACTTTTCCACTTTTTCTCCATTAAAATCATACTCCACAGCAGTGAAAATGAACTGACACATAAATATCTTTCTTTGCAAAGAAAAATTTTCTTTCAACTGATTTTTTTTTTTTTTTTTTTGAAAAATCAAAATTCAACCAGTTTTTTATGCACCGACTTAGTGTTTCCTTGATAACTCAAATAATTTTGAAGATTTTTACAAATTTCTTCTTTTAATTTGTTGACACTACTCACGGGTACAAAACCATGCTCTTTCATTTAGATCTCTGGATAAATAATATTTTTAATTTGAATCCAAAATTAATATATTGAATATTAATAGTTTTTTTTCAGTTTTATAATTTTTATCACAAAAACTATTGATTTAAAGTGTATGATTTAGCACGGTTTTATAGATAATACCAAATGCGTCCTAAAAATTTCATAGCTTTAAAATGATTAGTTCTTTAGTTATAAGGGAAACGGATCTGAAAAACGGCGATTCTGGAAAGCAAGGAACGAAGTTAGATGCATGAGTTTTGCTTACCTTACTACTCTAATAGATGCATGATGCAGCGACATACCTTTTAAATCATAACTCCAAAAACGATTGCAGATATCGAAATATTTTTTTCATCAAAATATTCCTGAATAATTAATGCATAAGAAAAAATGTTTTCAAAATCGAATTTTTTAACATTTTAAGGGGTATCTTCTCCCTTAACCTAATTTTACATTAAGGAGGCGTTGATCCCGAGAGGGCGCATGCGCTAGGTGCAGAATATTCTCGCGTGATGTGGATGCAAGAGATTTTCACTTTCATTTATTTATTTTATTTATTTTACGTAAAAAAAGCCAGTTAAAACTGCGTGTTACGTGCTATGGGGAAAAGTCAATTGTGTGTACATTTTCAAAATTCTGTGATCCCTACACTAAGTCATATACTACTTGAATTTAAAAAAAAAGCTCCCGTGTAATAAAATCTATTTTCAAGGATAAATAAGCAATAAATTTTGGGCTCTTATCCATGTTGTCCTTCGGAATAATACTTCCTGCCGCGACAACATGGAAACGATAATTTGAATAATTGTATTTCCCACTGAATTCTAGAAGACGTGCACAGAAAATGAAGTTACATTTATGTCCAGAAGCAAAACAAGGGGCCATCTCAGCATTTGGTCAATGGATCAGGGAAACTGGACGAAAAACCTGATCGAGATGGGGGTCATTGACCCAGAAGCTGCGATACAATACTTGTTACATATTGTTTAGAATTATACAGTCCAATGGTAAATAATATATTAAATATCACTGTTAAAATTAATGTTACTTCCCTTGTGATGCTCAGTATAGTCTCTAATTGTCTATAGTCTCTTTTGACTAATAACCTTTCGCGGGCCACAGTAAATTGCATCGCGGGGCGTCAGTTGGACAAACCTGTTTTAGAGCGACACTTGACGATAATTCGGTGGTTTTCTCAGCGCTCAATTCAATTTCAGAGTTTGAATGAGAGGAGGGAGTGGCAATCACTCTTGCCCCTTTGTGAAGGAAGTTGGCGCCGTTCATACGCTTCAGAACTCGAGATTTGCCGAGGCAGGAGGATTAATAAATTTATAAAATGTTTAATTAATAAATTTATAAATTAACAGTAAACATTCACTAAACAATGGCATCACCTAATATAAAACCATCATAAGACCTCCTGTACGCTTGTCCAATTTGGAGAAATGCGGCTAAATATAATGTCAACAAAATTCAGATTATCCACAACAAATACCTAAGAACTATCACTCAAACCCCCTGATTCATTTCCAATAAGCAATTACACCACGAACTTAATCTAAATCCCATCGCACATCACATAGCCATTCTCGCCAATAATTTGTATTCTCACCTACCCATCATTAGTCAAGATAGACATACTAATATTGGAAAATATGATGAAACCCAACCACAATAAAAAAAAACAGATATATCCATTGTTTTCTGAACATTTTTACAAATTTAAGTAATTTTAGAGGTGCTCGGTGAGTTCCCTCGTCAATTGTAGTTTAGATTATATTTAGTTTATAAGAAATTAGATATAAGTTATCAATACAAATGAGTTTCATGTAAACTGAACTTTGTAAGTCAATCCTATATAAAATAAAATTTAAAAAAGACGTATTTAAGATCTCTGGTCGCGTTGTGCGTCAGAGACTACAACGTTGGTGATGAAGGAAAAGCTACAGGGGCTCAATTGTAGAACCACTGTCAGCTTCAACTAAATTCACAATTAGTTAAATAATCAAAGGACACTGATTTATTCCGAAGAAAGTACGCCGTAGCACAAAATAATTTTTTTAAACAAATAAATTAGGAAATTATGTAATAAAATCACAAAAGTCACGGGAGAACTGATGAGATCAAATCGAGCTCTCAGCTCGCGTGACAGAGGTCTGGAAGATGCGAACACGTACGTCCGGGAAGACAGTGGAGATAATCTTGGATGTACATGCTGTTGGATTCCGAGAACGCAAAATGTCTAAACGACTGTTTTACAAACGCAGAGACCTGGAGCGGTAGCTCATTGATGTCACTGCAGCGCCTCTGACCGGGAGGTCCTAGGTTCCCACTCCCATGGCGGCATGATTTTCCACACTAGCTTTTCAACACTAGCTTTTCAGCTAGGTCCAATTCAGCCGGTGTCTAGGAGAATTCTAGCGGCCGGCTGCTCTGATCGGTAGTTTTCCGTGGTTTCTCCGATCAACACCAGGCGAATGTCGGAGCAGTACCCTAACAAATGAGCCATGGACCGCGCGCGATGTTTCCTTCCTATTCCTTGTCCTATCCTCTCCCCTTACACACACACACACACACACACACACACACACACACACTTACATTAACATGCACTACCCTACCACATATCCTTGGAGACCGGTCGGGAGCTTAGAGCTTGTCCCGGCTGGGGCGGTGTCCCGCTGGTGGGAGAGTCCTGGTTAGGGGGAAGCCCCACTAGCCGACGGTAGGTCGGCGCCGGATCTCGCCATCCAGCGGGGGAAGATCACCGCCATCTCCCGAGGAAAAAAACATGCCCTACCCTCACGGGAGTAATGACCAAAGCAGTTGACGCGCCCGGAAACACGCAAAAATCAATTAATGGATGTACACGCTGTTGGATTCCGAGAACGCAAAGACTGTTCTACAAACGCAGAGAAACTAAATTCGATTTTTTCATGAGGCCAGTGGCAATAATCGCAATTAACACAAAATTTCAGTTAGTATTCCCTTCAACAAATCAATATCTATTTTTAAATATCATGCAGTCCCTTCGTATATTAATGAGATTATTTTTAATTACTTGCACACTTCTACAGATAAATAAAAAAGTATTTTAGCGATTACAAGTAAATTGTATTGTCCTCTGAAATCCTTATTTCAATTGCACTAATCATCATAAAGGAATGCTGATATACATTTCTGACTGCCATCGTTCATGATTCGAAAAACAATAGATACGTACAAATGATTTCGAGGAAATTTCTAGCACTAATAACAAAACTTTTCCCCTAACTTCACCATGAAGTTAAATTATTGAATGAATTAATGTCATGTTTGAGGAAAATTATTATACCCTTGAATTCAATTGAACAATTAATACTTTTGGGACAAGGGAGCGGAAATGTCGTGTTTAAAAGACCTCTACCGAAATGAAATTTCATGTGTGTCCCATACATCAATGACACATTTTCAGTCACGAATATAGAAATATAATATTTTAAAACACCAAATATTTTGTCATTTAACTTTCTTCAAGAGTGAAAAAAGTCTGATGAAGAAAGTTACGAAATGTAGTCAACTAAACGCACTGTTTCAAATGTAAAGAAAATTTATATCTTTCTGAATATCTTCTTGCTTGAGATCTTTGTGAGTAGTTCGACGAGAATCACTCAAACTTCCTGGCGGAATAAGTAACAAAAGATATAGGCAGCAACGGATATGTAAGAAGTAAGATAAGTATCTATACGTTTATACGCCTCTAACAAAATTATGTGACGAGCAATAAGAATTGTTCACATATACAATAAAAACAATTGTGAAAAAAACCCTACGATTAGTGTCAATCTGAGGGATTTCTACCTCCCAATAAATATAGCCCAAATTTTGACAGGGTAGGTGTACATGCACTACACTACCACACATGTCGGGAGGTTAGAACTTGTCCCGTTGGGGAAGATACCTAGAGGAGGACGCAGCGCCGCAACTCAAGTTCACGTCGGGAGGATCCCCGCCACCTGCCAGGATGTTACATGCACTACAGTTAAGGGACTAATGACTGAGTGGTTGAGGCGCCTGGCAGGAATGCAAGTGTGGTGGATACCTAGAGGCGAGACACCGCGTCGTAGCCGACGTGTGGGTCAGTGCCGCATCTCCCGTCCGCGTGGGGAAGTACACCGCCACCTACCAGGCAGCTCCACACATTCGGCATTCGCCAGCCAGCTACTGCTCGCCCAATCCCGAACAGCTGATGTGCTCGACGAATGTTCGCTCCCTTTGATGTGTCCTAAAGACCGACACGCGGCGGATAGGGCGAGCACGGAATATTCGTTACTTGGAAAATAACAAGCAAACCCTCCACAGTACTGGGGATTCGGCGAGCGGTTGCTCGCTACTCGCCGAATAACGAATGCGTGGAGATGCCTTAAAGACGGCTTCACACATTTGGTATTCGACGATCAGCGAGCTAGTGCTCGCCAAATCCCGAGCAGCTGACTTGTTCGGCGAATGTTTGCTCCCTTTGATGAGTCCTATAGACCGACACGCGGTGGGAAAGGTGAACCCCGAATGTTCGTCACTCGGCAAATTTCAAGCAACTCATCCACACTACTCGGGATTCGGAGAGCGTTCGTTCGCCGAATTACGAATGTGTGGAGCCGCCTTAGCATGCACTACACTAGTGTCTGAGCATTTACCACTGTGGTGGAGGGCGCGTGCATGGGTAGGCTTACCACCGGGAGCGGTAGCTCAGTGCATCAACTGATGTCACTGCAGTGCCTCTGACCGGGAGGTCCTAGGTTCCCACTCCCCACGGCGGCAGCATTTTCGACACTAGCTTCTCAGCTAGGTCGAATTCAGTCGCTGTCTGGAGGAGAATTCTAGCGGCCGGCTGTTCCGAACGGTAGTTTTCCGTGGTTTCTCCGATCAGCACAAGGCGAATGCCGGAGCAGTACCCTACCAAACGGGCCACGAACCGCGCACGATCTGTCCTTCCCATTCCTTGGCCTATCCTCTCCCCTTACACACACACTTACACTAACATGCACTACACTACCACATATTCCGGGAGACCGGTCGGCAGCTTAGAGCTTGTCCCAGCTAGGGAGGTGTCCCGCTGGTGGGAGAGTCCTGGTTAGGGGGAAACCCCGCTAGCCGACGGTAGGTCGGCGCTGGATCTCGCCATCCAGCGGGGGAAGATCACCGCCATCTCCCGAGGAAAAAACATGCCCTACACTAACGGGAGTAAAGAGCAGAGCAGTTGACGCGCCCGGAAACACGCAAAAATCGATCAATCCAAAGCGTGGGCTTACCTCTGGCGGCGGGCGGTGGCCGGGCGGCGGCCGGGCGGCGCGGCGTCCGAGCGCGCTCCCTGGGGACTGCGGGGCGCGCGGCCAGGGCCGCCGCTTGGGCCCCGCCCCGGGCTGACCGCCGGCCCGCGCCGCGCCCACTGACGGCTGGCGGCCGCCGCCCAAGCAGCTGACGCACCCGCCCACCCGCCCCCCGGGCGACGCGACCCACACGCCCACACAAACAGCGCTTCAAAACTCCCGTTTCGGCCAATAGTTCCACACGATTCACAACGGCAAACATTTTTCATACTCGTTGCTTTCATCATCTATTTAGTCTGGACTAACTTTTCGGTTTTGCCTCACCCTCTTCCCAGCTACTAATATATCGATGCCTAAAATATTTTTTTTCGCATTTTATCAATTCTTGGGTTCTCTAATACTAGAATAGGAATATGATTTCAAGCATGCTTGAGCATGATCCTATATGCAAATTTTTATTGAAAAATTTGGAGCCATTCATGAAAAAATTAATAAATTGATTGAGCGTTTCTGATAATGCGCAATTTTGAGTTGAATTTTACATAAAACTTTTGAGTTTTCGTGAAACATGGCAAAAAAATATTTTAAATACTGCTCACAAATGCAGTAATGAATAAAAATATCCCTAATGTATAAATTGACGACGTGAAAATGCGTGTGTGTAATTTTTGAAAAATCAAAAGAATACATGGAAATTTTTATTTCTGAAGAGTTTATGTTATGTTATTCAATGCGTTTAGCTCTATACGTATAAAAAAGGCAAAGAAAAAAAATTGGAGCCGTGTTTGAGAAAATCTTCATTTTAAAATTACCTTTATTTCATGCAACTTTCCGCAAAAATTATTCATATTTTGAAAATAGAATGTGCATGACATCAATTACACATTTTCTTTAGAAGAATAATAGTTTTATTCAGGATGAAAATCTCCATCTGCAATACTATGGTTGTAGGACGACATAAAAGTTAACTTTTGCAATTTGCATGTAATGCAAATATTTTTAACTTTTGCATTACGTTTAAATAATGTTTTAAAAATCGAAAGAGTATATGAAAATGACTTTTATATCTTTTTATTTAGCGCATTTAGCACCACACGTACACAATTTTAACGTACATGTTTGGAGTCATTTTAAGAAAATGTTGAAAACATTCCTGAGGCTTCTGGTGATACCTCCAAATTTAAAGAATTATTTTCAAAATCTTAGGTCTTCGATCGAGGAAAATTCATTTTGGAAAAAAGTCCTTCAAACAGTTTAAGCGATGGTGTATACGAGAATGTAAAAACAACACCGGTTGAGTTAGCTGAAAGCCAAAATTGCCACTGACCGTGCACCGATTCTAACTGGGAAGTCGTAATAATCGAGACTTTACAATGCTAGAATTATCGATACTATTTATATAGCTAGGTCAAATTCAGACAGTGTCTGGGGGAAAATCCTAGCGGACAGCTGCTCTGATCGGTACTTTTCCGTGTTTCTTTCTGATCATTACGAGCGATCTTTCCTTCCTTTTTCTTGTTCTGTCCTTCCCCTTACCCACATACACTCATATTCACTTCCTTACCGCACATGTAAAGAGACCTTTCAGGAGTGTGTAGCATGTCCCGGCTGCGACGGTGCGGTGCAGGAAAGGGATATCTGGATGGGAAAACACCCCACTAGTCGAGGTGTAGGTCGGCCAGGGATCTCATCATCTAGCGGGGCGGGAACATTGCTATTTCTCACAATAAAACAACATTCATTACACTAACGGAACCAATGATCATAATAGTTGACGTGCCCCGAAACAACAATCAATGGAATAACAACAATGTACGATTGCGGTACTTTGTCATCCCGAATACGTGCGACATATATCCACAATATTCTTATACTCCGCAAATTCTGTTCTCGGATTTTCATAATCAGAATCACTATCTTGATCAATCTAACTACCAAGAGTACATACGAGAATATGTTAAGAACCTCCAAAAAATGTTTCTTTTGATTCACATATTTTTGTCTTTTTCATGATACATCCTAGATGAAGCAAGCGATATTCACGATGGTATTAATTTTTCTTACAATTTTCTGTTTCTGTTCTTACCAAAGTTTATGTATTGTATTCTCCCATTCTGCCATTTACAATTCAGTAATGGAATCATTATGCTTTCAGAAGAGAAGTGGTTAACTAACTTAATACTTTCATTGCGATTTTATAAATTACGATTATTTTATTAATTCATTTATTAAATTATAATTTAAATTTGATGTGGGATTTCACCTACAAGTACAACTCTTCACTGTACTCTCCCTCCTCAGCCACACATGAGAATTCCTTGACAGCGGTAATAGGAAATGAAAATGTCCGTACTGCATGATTACCGAGACTCTTGTATGCACTTTGCGTATATTATAAAATATTTGTAAGTATTTCATTGGCTTCTTTCATTGTTGAAAAGGAGGTCTGTAACGATGAGACTGTCCTGTGTAAATTTAGAGAATATTACTTGTTCGCAAATCTTTTTGGTTTGAAATCAAAGCCAGCGAAGCAACGAGCCGTAGAAAAACAATTATTATGAGCTATACAGAGCTCTCAGCATTGTGATACATAGTCTCATCACTTTCATTGACAAGGAGTGTCATCACATTTTGTATTTGCAGTTACATTTGTTTCTATTTTATTTTACTGGTGTTTCGTGACCAACTACTAAAAGTAATATAACAAAGCAGTCATAAGAATTACTAATGTTCTTAACTGTTAACTTGTTGCGTGAAAGTGTCACAAACATCTTATTGAGTGATTATCACCCAACTGCTGAAAGTGTGTATTATTACAAAATATGGTTATTTGAACTTACAACAGAATTTACCACAATTGTAAATTCAACAAAACAATAATTGCTAATTTTCATTATGAAAGGAGTCACGACCAATATGTAAACCAGAACTTACGCGATTTCCTTATAACTACTTAAAGTCGGAATGTTACGTGAACGAATATATCCTCCGTTCCCTGGGAACGGTATTTTAAGAAAACGCCGGACACGAATTCATTCCGAGCGCCGTTTACAGTTACCCGAGCGCCATTGTCGTTAGTTGCCTAAACGCAGCCCGCGCTTCTCACAAATAGCACCACTGCTAAACGGAAAGCTGGAATTAATGCGGTGGGATTTATGTATAAATTTCAAAAATATCTGAAAGAACCTTCCAAGATCGGTGGGAGTTCAGAGTTTTATACTTGTTATAGATTCCTTTGCCTTGTTGCCTTCTTTTGTCAGACAGCGTCTGAGAAACAACAAAAAAGGGGCGTTCTTTGTCTGTAAAAAATAAAAAAGAGTTTTAAACCGCACTTTACAATGCTCCGTAGCGGGGCAAGTAATTCTGCCTGCTCTTTTGTGGCGGCGGCGGCGGTGGGACGGACGCGCCGGCTGCGGAGGGCGGGGGCAGCGTGGGGGCGGCGGAGGCGGCGGCGGGGCCCGTCACGCCACGCATCGCCCCCGGTCGCGGCGCCCAAATTAAAATAATACAGCTCCCCTGTGCGCCTCTCCCTCTCCGAGCTGCGTCGTCCTCCTGGGCACTCCCGCCGCCACCAGCACACCTCCTCTGGATTCTTACGACCTCCGTCTCCACGCCTCCCCGTCCACCATCGTCTGTCTGGGTCTTCCTGACGTCATCGCCTCCGTCACCAGGACATCTTCACGGCCATCTTACTCATTCCGCCTCCACGCCATCCTCGACTGTTGGGTCTTCCAGCGTCCATTACTTCCGCCACCAGCACACCTCCACTGGATTCTTACGACCTCCGTCTCCACGCCTCCCCGTCCACCATCGTCTGTCTGGGTCTTCCTGACGCCATCGCCGTCACCAGGACATCTTCACGGCCATCTTATTCATTCCGCCTCCACGCCCTCCTCGACTGTTGGGTCTTCCAGCGTCCATTACTTCCGTCACCAGCACAGTTCCACTGGATTCTTACGACCTCCGTCTCCACGCCTCCCCGTCCACCATCGTCTGTCTGGGTCTTCCTGACGTCATCGCCTCCGTCACCAGGACATCTTCACGGCCATCTTACTCATTCCGCCTCCACGCCATCCTCGACTGTTGGGTCTTCCAGCGTCCATTACTTCCGCCACCAGCACACCTCCACTGGATTCTTACGACCTCCGTCTCCACGCCTCCCCGTCCACCATCGTCTGTCTGGGTCTTCCTGACGCCATCGCCGTCACCAGGACATCTTCACGGCCATCTTATTCATTCCGCCTCCACGCCCTCCTCGACTGTTGGGTCTTCCAGCGTCCATTACTTCCGTCACCAGCACAGTTCCATTGCCTCTTACACCATCGTCTGTCTGGGTCTTCCTGACGCCATCGCCTCCGTCACCAGGACATCTTCACGGCCATCTTAGTCATTCCGCCTCCACGCCCTCCTCCACTGTTGGGTCTTCCAGCGTCCATTACTTCCGCCACCAGCACACCTCCACTGGATTCTGACGACCTCGTCTCCACACCTCCCGTTCACCATCGTCTGTCTGGGTCTTCCTGACGCCATCGCCTCCGTCACCAGGACATCTTCACGGCCATCTTAGTCATTCCGCCACCGCGCCCTCCTCGACTGTTGGGTCTTCCAGCGTCCATTACTTCCGACACCAGCACAGCTCCACTAAATTCTTACGACCTCCCGTCTCCACGTCTCCCCGTCCACCATCGTCTGTCTGGGTCTTCCTGACGCCATCGCCTCCGTCTGGGACATCTTCACGGCCATCTTAGTCATTCCGCCTCCACGCCCTCCTCGACTGTTGGGTCTTCCAGCGTCCATTACTTCCGGCACCAGCACACCTCCACTGGATTCTTACGACCTCCGTCTCCATCTCCCCGTCCACCATCGTCTGTCTGGGTCTTCCTGACGCTTCTTCGCCTCCGTCACCAGGACATCTTCACGGCCATCTTACTCATTCCACCTCCGCGCCCTCCACGACTGTTGGGTCTTCCAGCGTCCATTACTTCCGTCACCAGCACACCTCCACTGGATTCTTACGACCTCCGTCTCCACGCCTCCCCGTCCACCATCGTCTGTCTGGGTCTTCCTGACGCCATCGCCTCCGTCACCAGGACAGCTTCACGGCCATCTTACTCATTCCGCCTCCACGCCCTCCTCGACTGTTAGGACTTCCAGCGTCCATTACTTCCGACACCAGCACAGTTCCATTGCCTCTTACACCATCGTCTGTCTGGGTCTTCCTGACACCATCGCCTCCGTCACCAGGACATCTTCACGGCCATCTTAGTCATTCCGCCTCCACGCCCTCCTCGACTGTTGGGTCTTCCAGCGTCCATTACTTCCGTCACCAGCACACCTCCACTGGACTCTTACGACCTCCGTCTCCACGCCTCCCCGTCCACCATCGTCTGTCTGGGTCTTCCTGACGCCATCGCCTCCGTCACCAGGACATCTTCACGGCCATCTTAGTCATTCCGCCTCCACGCCCTCCTCGACTGTTGGGTCTTCCAGCGTCCATTACTTCCGCCACCAGCACAGTTCCACTGGATTCTTACGACCTCCGTCTCCACGCCTCCCCGTCCACCATCGTCTGTGTGGGTCTTCCTGACGCCATCGCCTCCGTCACCAGGACATCTTCACGGCCATCTTAGTCATTCCGCCATCACGCCCTCCTCGACTGTTAGGTCTTCCAGCGTCCATTACTTCCGTCACCAGCACAGTTCCATTGCCTCTTACACCATCGTCTGTCTGGGTCTTCCTGACGCCATCGCCTCCGTCACCAGGACATCTTCCCTGCCATCTTACTCATTCCACCTCCGCGCCCTCCTCGACTGTTGGGTCTTCCAGCGTCCATTACTTCCGTCACCAGCACAGTTCCATTGCCTCTTACACCATCGTCTGTCTGGGTCTTCCTGACGCCATCGCCTCCGTCACCAGGACAGCTTCACGGCCATCTTACTCATTCCGCCTCCACGCCCTCCTCGACTGTTAGGACTTCCAGCGTCCATTACTTCCGACACCAGCACAGTTCCATTGCCTCTTACACCATCGTCTGTCTGGGTCTTCCTGACACCATCGCCTCCGTCACCAGGACATCTTCACGGCCATCTTAGTCATTCCGCCATCACGCCCTCCTCGACTGTTAGGTCTTCCAGCGTCCATTACTTCCGACACCAGCACAGTTCCATTGCCTCTTACACCATCGTCTGTCTGGGTCTTCCTGACGCCATCACCTCCGTCACCAGGACATCTTCCCTGCCATCTTACTCATTCCACCTCCGCGCCCTCCTCGACTGTTGGGTCTTCCAGCGTCCATTACTTCCGTCACCAGCACAGTTCCATTGTCTCTTACACCCTCCGCGTCCATGCCCTCCTCGACTGTTGGGTCTTCCAGCGTCCATTACTTCCGTCACCAGCACAGTTCCATTGTCTCTTACACCCTCCGCGTCCATGCCCTCCTCGACTGTTGGGTCTTCCAGCGTCCATTACTTCCGTCACCAGCACAGTTCCATTGCCTCTTACACCATCGTCTGTCTGGGTCGTCCTGACGCCATCACCTCCGTCACCAGGACATCTTCCCTGCCATCTTACTCATTCCACCTCCGCGCCCTCCTCGACTGTTGGGTCTTCCAGCGTCCATTACTTCCGTCACCAGCACAGTTCCATTGTCTCTTACACCCTCCGCGTCCATGCCCTCCTCGACTGTTGGGTCTTCCAGCGTCCATTACTTCCGTCACCAGCACAGTTCCATTGTCTCTTACACCCTCCGCGTCCATGCCCTCCTCGACTGTTGGGTCTTCCAGCGTCCATTACTTCCGTCACCAGCACAGTTCCATTGTCTCTTACACCCTCCGCGTCCATGCCCTCCTCGACTGTTGGGTCTTCCAGCGTCCATTACTTCCGTCACCAGCACAGTTCCATTGTCTCTTACACCCTCCGCGTCCATGCCCTCCTCGACAGTCTGGGTCTTCCACCCATCATAGCCTCCACCACCATTACGTCTCCGCTGGCTTGTTACATTATCCGCCTCCACGCCTCGGAAGACAGCGTCGTCCGTCCAGATCTTTCCACCGCCATCTCCTCCGTCAACATCACATCTATACTGCCTACTTATACACTGACACCACGCCTCTCCCCTCTCCGTCATTCATCCGAATCTTCCCCATGCCATTTCCTTCACCTACACATCTCCAATGCCTACTTACAACCCCCGTCTCCACGCCTCCCAGCCCTCGTCGTCCGTCCGGATCTTTTCACCGTCTTCTCCTTCACCAGCACATCTCTACTCCTTCTTACTCCCCCTGCCTCCAAACCACCTTCGCCCCCCACTCTCTATCCGTCCTGGTGCAACCTCTGCTATCTCTTCCGTCTCCAGCACATCTCCGCTGCTTTGTTACACACTCCGTCTTCACGTATTCCTCCGCTTCCGTCCTTCGTTTGGGTTTCTCCACCGCCATTTTCTGTCTCCACCGTATAATTCTATCTACTTACACCCTCCGACCCCTCACCTCCACCCCCTGTCACCGATCCGGGTTCATCTTCCACCATCTCCTCCGTCACCAGAACATTTCCACTGCCTTCTTACACTCTCAGCTTCCACGCCTGCCCCACCCCCGTCGCCTATTCGTGTCACATCTACACTGCCTCCCTGTACACCCCGGCTCTTCGCCTCCCCCGTCTCCGTCATTCGTCCGGATCTTTCCATCGCATCTCCTCCTTCATCTACACATCTCCACTGCCTTCTTACACCCTCCGCCTCCACGTCGTCCATTCTTAGCTTTCCTCCCCCGTCTCCTCCATAATCTCAACATCTACACTCCTGGCGGATTCGGCGGTATAACGGTCAGCGTACCGGACTGTTGTACTCGAGTTTGCGAGTTGAAACCCGATCGAAGCCGTGGATTTTTAAGGGCGAAAAAATCCTTCGTACGCCTTCCTTCGGAGGTGAAGTAAAGCCGAATGTCCCATGTAGTAGATTTACTGCATGTAAAAGATCCTCCAACCTAAACGAAGCCTCTGAGCAAAATTGAGTCCGCCTGTTTCGTCGCCCAAGATAATACCTCCCTTCTCCGCTAGGTGGTGAAAGGAGCGTAGCGAAATTTGCGTGGTTAGACGAAAGAGCGGGTCTGATGGCCCGAATCTCGCCACGTAAAATAAGGTATTAACTAACTAACTCCTTACTCTCTCGGGCTCCACGCAACCGCCGACCTCCGTCATCCGTCCGGAGTCTTCTGACCTCTGCTATCTCTTCCGTCACCAGCACTTCTCCACTGGTTTGTTACACCGTCCCTTCTGCCATTTTCACCGTCATCAACCCATTGCTTTTGGTTTGCTTCACCCTCCGTCGTCGTTTCTCTCTTTTTCCTTTTTGCTTCCCACAATGTCTGATGTCCACTTCATATTCCAGTGGTCATACTTGATACCTCTACTCTGTTAATTTCGACATTCTTTCGACTCTCGATCTGCTATTTTTGCCTGGCAATTGCCTGGATTTTTTATTGATACTTTCATAGAATTTTCTCTCATTAATAATAGATTCAATTGCTGCGTCTAATGGTAACAAAACATTTCAACAAGTGTGCTCTATAAAGGGGTGGCAGTTGGATTTATTTCTTGGTCTTCACTGAAGTGCTGGCTATAATATCGAAGTAATCAATGTTCACATCTAATCCTAAATCGTAATGGTTTAATTGTACCTCGGCCGTATGGTAAAATACTTGCATATGAGAACTCGTATGACTTATTTTTCGAATTCTACATGTGTAGTTGTTGCCATAATGATAGCATTGCCTTTACATACAGGATTTTTCCTGCGATCGATATTTTCCCCTTCACTTACAGCAAAATATACGTTATTATATAGCGATTAATGAGATACTGTCCGAGACTATTTTGATTGATGTTTTCGATCCCCGGAGATAATTTCATTCAATTAAATGGATTTTGCAGCCCTTTTTTTAGCGTTTTATATATTTTGTTTATTGAATAGCGGCTGAATGGTACGACTTATCAAGGGTTAAGGAAATGTGCGTTTATAACGATACAAATTGTCCTTACTATTTCTGTATCTGCAAAGAGTGGCGAAAATACTGCGAAACCAATTTGGGTCGACATCTCGCCTGAATCTACCTGACAAAGAATGGTTGTACTCTAAAGCCTTATGATCCTTGCGTCTTTCGAGACAGCCCGAACAGGAAGAGGGGATTAGGATACAAGCACCGATGTTGGAAGATAATCACTTGTCATTTGAAAGCCTCGCTGTTTCTTAGAAACATTGAGGAAATACAAATTTCCTTAACTGTCCAAAATACTTAAAAAATATCGGCGTGTGGGTTTACAATTACTATTTTTAGTGTTTTCACTGACCACTGAGTCCATTTATTATTACATGTCAATCAACTGATGTACATTATACATTTGCGAACGGTGGAAATTTTACAACTACTCGCCCACATTTCAGACAACGATACTCAATCAAAGAACTGAATGAAAATGTAACTTGAAAATGCCTAACCTTTTGCGGCTGAAATGAAACCCGTTGAAGCCCAAGAGAAAAAGCCAGTCAAGCCTTTTCCCGTGCGTGCGCAAAACCGGCGACGACTTCGGCAGGCGGCGCGGGGGGAAGGGTGGGAGGGGGGGGACGGGGGTGGGGGTGGGGAGGGTCGAGGCGCCGCCAGGGCGCCGTCTCCGTCCTCCGCGCCCGTACCTGCGCCGCGTAAACAAATTACACACGCCGAGCGCGGCTGTCAGTCAGCGCAGGTAGCGTCTGCGGCCGCCGCGCGCACCACGAAAAAATATGGAATATTATATTCTGAAACCAATCTGGCGTAATCGGAGAAATTATCCGCCGGAGGACGATTGAAGCTGTCAATCCCGTGAGGAGGGTTCCCTTGGCGTAATCAGTGGCTTCGCCGTCGCCGCCGTCGCTCGCGGAAATACTCCGGAGCCGTTGCGTCCGCGCGCCTTCCGGTGGAGCCATCGACGCCGCAGAGGTTCAAAGCCGCCGCAGGAGGGACGCGACGCTCAATTTGGGTTCTACAAAAATAATTGTGGTACCCATTTGGTGAATTCATGGGCTAAACGGTGTTATCATTGATAAACAGTTCTGATCTCGACTTGCACGGTTGTATCGTAATTATACAGAGAATTTTAAAATAATTTTTTCTGTACATTCAACGATGAAATTTGAATTATTAACAAATTTCATTTTGACAAGAGCCTTTTGGGAAAGAGTGAAGTTCGGGGGGAGGTGGATTAAGTGCAAATGTTACAAAGTTTCACCGCTCTTTTCTGTTAATTCTGAAAGATGACTTCCTTTGACAATCCTTCAGATTGATTAACCTATTTGAAAGTGTATGGGATTCAGTACAACCCATTCCTGATGTGGATATAAAGAAATCCCCTTTTTCACAAAGTTCTCTGCTTTTTTGAATTTTCTAGACCAAATTTTTCTCTTTAAAATCTAGTCTCTAATATATTGCTTTGATACACATATTAAATCTCTAACCAACACGCTGTTTATTTTGTGACTTGGAATTTTTTACCAAATTTGAGAAGCGTTTGGCCTCATCTGGCTCCCCGTTCTCGTTTTCAATAATTCACTGTAAGTCACAAGGTCGCTGCACAATGTCTTCAATTTATTATTTAATAATTGGTATTTTTACAATAATTTGGAATTATTTTAATAAACTGACATTGCCTAAAAAGGTAAATAATGCTTAATGAAATACTTATGTAAAAGTCAATTGTGTAATGAATATACTGTAAAGTAAAATACTTTTGAAAATGCTTGAATCATTATTTTTTGTGTCCAATAAATATTTTTTCCAGCTGGCTATAAATAAATATACACATAGTTAAAAACAAAAAAACTACAACAAACGTGGTGCGACAACATCACACACGTTTTCGTTATATTGTTAATAGTTATGTAATATTATAATGTGACAATTTCCGGTCATACACTTCATTTTTCCTAGGGCTTTTATCCAGCCGACTGCCGGTTGGACTTTACGTCCCCGAAGGGACGCATATTCGACCATACACTGAACAAACACTCTTGCGGGCTCCTCTGATCTAGGGTCAGCAGAACGCGAGGCCCTCACCCGACAACACACACACAAAGTGGACAAACAGCCATGCCCAAGGCGGGACTCGAACCCCGCGACCCTTCGGACCGAAGCGCTGAGTCCGTACTCGCTCTTAGCCACCTCGGCCTCCAAGGTCGGCCATACACTTCATTTACTATTTGAAAAATTTTTGAACAAACTGGCTCGAAGACCACATTTTTTGTTCCAAACGTTTAAACGAAACCAGCTTTCTGCCATTGAATTCAGTGTATTCATGATCTACATCAATGTACCAACGATGCCCGATGTGTATTTTAGCTGAAATATGAAATTATTACTTTATAATAACGCGAACCAGTGACGGCTATTGTTATCAGTGTGGCGTTATCAAATAAACAATTCCCACTGAATTCGTATCGCATAGACATTTGCAAATCAGCATTCTTGATACCGCTAGCAACAAAATGCCAGAGCTGATAGAAAATATAATAATGAAATATAATATTGTTATATTCATCAAAACTATTCGTTGTTACACGAATTACTGATTACTGCAAAATTCATTCCCACGATTGACCCCGTTTTTGGATGTATTCCTTTTAGCTTCTTGAATATTTTTTAATTTTTTCCACCACTTTTTAATTATTTCACCATATGCCAGCAATCTATTCTGATTCCTTGATATTAACACGTTACAAAATTGAGTAAATGACTTACTTTCTTTTTCTTTACCACTGCACATCCACCACCCTTCACTCACATCCACCAGAAAAAATCCACTGACCAGAACGCACCCAGCAAGACGAGAATTCACGGAAAGGCTTCTCGTGATCATTTAAATTGATTTAGATAGCCCCTTTCCTCTGATAACGTCGTATAAACAAATGCTTCTTTTCAGCATTCTTTCTTTCTTTTCTTTCTTTCTTTCTTTTCTTTCTTTCTTTTCTTTCTTTCTTTCTTTCTTTCTTTCTTTCTTAGAAAAGTAATTTCATCATTTTCCCAGAACTTGGTCACTGGAGGTTTTTAATTGGAGATCGACAACGAAAATATTTCTACGACGATATACTCTAATACACAAATTCATTTTCTAAAGGAACACATTTTTTTACTTAATGATAAATCGAATTCAGTTCTTCCAGCTGAAGTAATAGAAATATTGTATCAATTTTTTCCAAAATAATTCCATCAAATTTTGATATGTTTTAACGAATTGAAAAAAAAAATGTCAATTCCGCAGAAATTCAGCGCTTTCTTCATTTTATTTCAAAATCAAATGAATGACACAATTTTTATGATTACCATAGTGTTCCTCGTAATTTTTTCTATATGTCTATATTTTTTCTATTAACTTTGTAATCGATTTGACAACAGTGTACGAGATCCCTCCATAAGAAGTGTCTCTTTAATTGTTTACAAGGGACCACTGTGCCCTCTCCGATATGATGATGAGTATGGATCGCATTGAGCCGCTGCACAGAGGAATATTTCACCGTAAAAGTTGGCCAAAAATATTTTGTCGTTAATATCGATGGAAACTGATTTCCCATGGAATTTAAATACATTATAGATGATAAATTTACAAATATAATATGATATAAACATATTTTTACGTAAGATGTCATCTTTGTACTAAGAGTACATTTTATTTCATTTTTAGTACAAAACTTTCCGGGCAGTGGCAATCTTCATTGGCATAAAGAAATGCTTCGAACTTAATTGTTATTATAAATAATAATTAAAATAAAAATCTCACTAAATATCATTTATTTTATAAAATTTAGTTTTAAAACACATTTGAAATTAAAGATACAAAATAATAAAAGAAATAACCATTAATGAATAAATATAAAATTGTAAAAGTAAAAAATGAAATTCGATGAGCAATCAGGGTCGACATTTCTGCGGTGGCAGACTAATCCCAGAGCAGGAAGGGACGGTCATCGACGCCGGAGGTGCAAGGAGTCCTTTCACTTGACGTCAAAACTAAGACGGACGAGACGGATTAAAATGCCTCGCTTTCTTTTTTTTTTTTGTTTCCCCTCCACAGTAACCCTGAGAAGGCGGGAATTTATTTAGTTATTGGTTTACAAATTATGCTGCTGTCTTGCGGCTTAAGCAGATAAGAGAGAGGTAAAGAAAAAGCTAATACTAACTAAAGCTAACTGAATTCTAGCTTAAATCTAACTTAATAATTATGTTGTAGCACTTTGGCATACTTAATTTACATGAAAAATGTTATTGTTATTTTTTTTCTTAATTCTAAATGTTTTTGTGTGGTTTTCTATGTGGTTCTTTTACTAGTTTATATTTCGTTCACGCATCATTCATTCATAATACATAACCATTCATTCATTATATACATAACCATTCATTCCCACAGCACTGCACTGACTTCTGTTCGCCACGGCACTGACTTGGCTCAAAGTGTCAGGCACGTGCCTTAGAGAACAAAGGTCGGAATATTTCTTCTATACAATGATATTTGAACACACAGTCACTTGGTCGGAAGTTCTGTGAATTATGTTTGCGGATTTACGCGTTTCATTTTTAAACATGAAAACGCGTCAGAATATATGTTTCCAGTTTTGGTACCCTTCTTTATTGAATTGGAACTTTCTAAAAATTGAAAGTTCTGTATTTTCTGAAGGTAAAGTGTTAAAATTACGTTTATGTACTTTCAGTCATAATATGGTGTGGTCTAACAAACTCTGCATATTTATTTCAGTCCCTGTCTCAGTTACCATATAAGAATTTGGCTTGGAATAACGCTGGACTTTCGCTTTTCTGCAACAATGAATATCACGGGCACATATTTTTGCTTGCAAAACTAATTAAATCGTGGTGCATTCGTGTTAAATTAGCTTCCACAAATACGTAGAGCTCTTTAATCGTACATAGTTGTTTCTGCAGTTCTTGCTTGGGACTGGTTAGAGCTTTATAGACCTTCGATACTCTGTTCGGAGATTTATTTATTTCAAAACTGCTACCGCATTGTTTTTCTAGATTCATTTTTGCAGCGTACATCAATGCGTTATTTGGTATTTGCTGCTCCAGTCCTTCGGTCCAACGCCGCTGACTGTGGTCATCTTTCGATGGTGGCCCCTGCTTACGGTTTGACATTGTTAATTTTACAGTTTCATTTAGCCAACTTTCATTATTTATTAGAAATCTATCTTTGAAGTAATTTGATGTTCTCCCCTTTTGTTTAAATTCGCTTTTAAAGTGTCGCAATTCTTCTTGATTGACTAACACTTACAAAAAAACTATAAACAATGTTGCATATGATCTATCTTTTCACCAAAATATTTATAACTGTCTGTAATTATATTAAATAGTTCTTTAGTAGTCAAATTCTTGATATTTTCTTCTGATTCTGCAAAAAAAAAAAAAATTACTTCGCGCAATTTCTTAATCAACCTGGTGCCACCGCGCTTAAAATAAAAATTTATAACAAATGTAGTGGATTTATGTGGATTACCTGACTTATGTTCCAAATAGCTTCTAAAATTGTTTATCAATTGGTATAAACTTTATGGCTCGACACCGTCCGGCAGTTCAACTAAAATGCTAATGTTTGGTAAAAAATACTTAAAAGTAACTTACTTTACAGGTAAATGTGAAATATTCAATAACATTAGTAATTACCGATATATGAGAAAATTTTTATCCTAAAGTAATAGTGCATACATTTTACATAAATATCCATTATCAACGTTATAGTTCAGGAAACACAAAAATCGTACAAACGCGTTTTTGAAACCACTTAATGAGAGGCGCGATGGACAAGCTACACTAGCACGCATCACGGCTGGAAGCAGACCGACGATAACAGCCGTTAGCCTTTTCCAAGAGGCAAAATATTGCACAACACGATGCAAAAAACCTTTCACTTCATGCTAGAAATGCTAAATATTTCCTCAGTTCAAATTTAGTTTTTCGATTTATGGCCAGGTTTTGGCATCAAATACCCCACTGTGCGCTGTCTGGAGAAGCCACCGGCAGAGTGCATCAGCTGATGTCTCTGCAGCCCCTCTGACCAGGAGGTTTCTAGCGGCCAGCTGCTCTGATCAGTAGTTTTCCGTGGTTTCTCCGATCAACACGAGGTGAATGCCGGAGCAGTACCCTACCAAACGGACCGCGCGCGATCTTTCCTTCCTCTTCCTTATCCTATCCTCTCCCCTTACACGCACACTTACACTAACATGCACTACACTACCACACATGTTGGGTGACCAGTAGGGAGCTTAGAGCTTGTTCCGGCTGGGACGATGCCCCGCTGGTGGGAAATACCTGGTTGGGAAAACCCCTCAACGCAACGGATAGATAGGCGCCGGCTGTTACCACCCATCGGGGGACATCACCACCACCTCCCACGATCGAAACATGCACTACCCTTACGTGACAAATGACATTCGCAGTTGACGCGCCCAGAAACACTAATCAATTTAAAACCGGCTCAGGGCATCAACTGATGTCACTGCAGTCCCTCTGACCGGAAGGTCCTAGATTCGAGTCCTTCGGTGGCAGGATTTTCCACACTATCTTGTCAAGTAGGTCGAATTCTGTCGCTGTCTGGAGGAGAATTCTTGTGGCCAGCTGCTCTGATCGGTAGTTTTCCATGGTCTCTCCGATCACCAGGCGAATGCTGGAGCAGTACCCTAAAAACGGTCACGAATCTTGCGCGATCTTTCCTACCTCTTCCTTGTCCTATCCTCTCCTCTTCCACACACTTACACTAAGATGCACTACAATACGACATATGCCTGTAGAACGATGAGCTTATAGCTTGTCCCGACTGGGGCGGTGACCCGCAGGTAGGAGATACCTGGTTCGGGAAAATCCCGATAGGTTGCGGTAGTTCGGCGCCGGATCTCGCGGGGCTAGAAGACCGCTACCTACCGAGAAAAATATATACTACACTTTCGGGACTAATGATCCTAGTAGTTGACGCCCGGAATTACAATCAATCAATCTATCAGTAAATCAAAAATAAGAAAAAAAACCAATAATATGAGTAAAAATGGCCAAAACTGTATCTTGTTCCCTTTTCTCGTGGGTGTGCACGCGGTGGCGTGGGCGCCGCGCCGCGATCGCTTGCAACGCGTACCTCAGGGCCGCGCTTCTTACATTTATTTCCTTTTTGTTCTTGTCACAGCATCTGGATTGTGTAATTGGTGATGCATCAATTTTACAAGAGAGAAAGTAGAAACGACAATTTTGAACTTCTCTCACACAATGAAAACTATGATGTCAGGAAATGAATAGTTCCTGCTGAGTTTGGGTCCTACAAAATCATTCTTATGGAAAAATCACTATGTTGATTATAAATGTCTTTACCTTTCACCATCTGGTCATAGTTTAAGGTTTAACAATTACGTGGGAATATGTTTCCCGTTTAGCAATTGCCAACGACCACTCTTTGCACAATCAAACATAATTTGTAATTATTGTGATTATTAAAACTATTATTGCACGTTCCTTCAAGAACATTTATGTTGAAAATCTGTACTTAATTTTAGTGATTGTCATTTTGAAGGGATTTAATAAGAATTTCAGTTCGATTTTCAAAAGCAATACGAACCATCTTAACACATCCTCCATACTTCTTCCAACGTCTTCAGAGACAAATCATTTTCATATTGAAGTAAATGCTCTAAGGAATAAAGAAAAATCTATGAAAAATGGTAAATCAAGGTGTCTATACGACCTTCTACGGACATAATTAAATTAGGAGAAGAGGCAATATTACCGTAGCTAATTAGAATATTCCACGTGTCCATGAACAATTCAGAAGTACCAGAAGATTGGCAATTAGCTTTTGTCGTACCAATCTTTCAAAGTAGGGACAAAACTATATTATGTAATTTTAGGCCGATCAGTTTCACGTCAGTGGTCTGCAAACCCATGGAGCCTCTAGTTGCGAGTTACAGTAAGCAAGAATGCGAAATCAAAAAATGGCTCTGTCAAGGCCAACACGGGTTCGGGAGTGGTTACTCATGCGAAAGTCAGGTAGTCACGCTATTTCAGGATCTAGCAAATGAAATTGACGCGGGCGGGAGAGTAGACGCTGTAGTTATAATTTTGCCAAAGATTTCGATGTCGTTCCACGTATTCGACTTGTACAGAAATTAATGATTTCAGTCATTGATCTCAGGGCGGTGGCGTGGATTAGCGAGTTTCTGAGAGATATGAAACAGAAAGACCTAATTGGGCAAACGTTATCTTCCCATGCAAGTGTTACGTCAGGTATACCGCAAGATAGTGCTTATTTACCCCTTGTTCGTCCAATAATGGAATATGAATCAATTTGTTGTGATCCGCACAGAATTATGCAGTGTAAGAATTTATAATCTCACAAACATGCGTATGTTTGCATATATTTTCGAGAATTGAAAAAACTAGCGTTTTTCGAAAATGTTTAGCCCATTTGGTAATTGGTCCCGAAAAAATATTTTATACAAGAGTTTTAGGAAATTTTATCATCTTTAAAATTCATTTGAATCACTTTTCTACACGACTTAAGGTTAGAGACCTAAAGAAAAAAGTCCAAAACTAGTTAGAAAAAACATCGTGTTTTCGGGCCTCCCGAAGTTAGCATAGGTTGTGGGAGGTAGAAAAATTATGTATTAACTAGTGTCTGGGTACATACAACAGACTAAAAGAAAAATTGTTTATGACAATTTTTCAGGTAACCCCCCTTTTTCAGTACCTAACGACTGGACTAAAAAGTGTCGATTAAAATACGCATTTTTTGGGGGGGCTTTTTATAATACTGTCACTTTTCTGTGACAACGCTCCTCTTTAAGCCAACTCCTAGGTGTAGATCGCTTTTTTGTAATAATCCTCCATATGATACTTCACACACACACACACACACACACACACACACACACACACACACACACACATATATATATATATATATATATATATATATATATATATATATATATATATATATATATATATTAAGTCGTGTCAGTAGTGAAGAGGACCGCCAGGTAGCATCTTCGCGTACGCGCCTCTCACACCCGCTCCTGAATCAACCTAGCGGTCAGAATTGGGAAGGAATTAGGACAGTGCCAGGCTTTAAGACGTTTACAGGGATTGGAATATTCCCTGTGAAGCAAGCAAACTCGTTTTGTCGTAACAAATATCACATAAGATTGTCCGGGAATCGAACCCGGACTTCCTTGGTGAAAGGCAAGCAATTTCGCTTTGCACCTTGAGTCACCTTTACATTACAAAGTTCAAGCTTCTTTGTAAAGTTAGGTTCATTATCAATCTGATGAATTAAGTCCTAATAATTCATTTAAATAGAGGATGAGAGTGTAGTAATTCACAGCATATCACGAATGAATCGTGGGTACATTGCACAAAAAAAAGTGTTTTTTCGAGAATTCCAGAATAACCTAGAGTAAACCGGTTAAGAATTGTGCAAATCGATTTGCCTCTTCGAGAGATATCGAATGAGATATTGATATCATTGCTAGTGCATGTCACCAAAATGAGATTTTTCCCTTAAAAACATATTTTTAGATACATTTCATAGAAATTTCTTGATGACTTTGCAATTACCCATCAGGAGACAGAGATGTATTCAATGACATCTCATTTGTTTTTATTGGTATACAGGAAGTGGTCTAACTGTGAATGAAGGACAAAAGGACGGACGCACATTATTCGATTACTATGTAAAGATTCATTGTATGATATTCCTTTAATTTTAAACCATCATACTATTTAAAGTTACTATTTAAATGAAACTGTACTCTCTTCTGTGCCAAATTAAAATTTAAGTATAAATACCTTCTTTGCGACTGTCACAAACAAATTAGTGCTCCATAACTGTTTCCTACCATAACTCATCTATACGTTTTTACTTTCTCGTATACGTACGTAGTATATACGGAGTAATATACGTAGTAGAGAGAAAAATATGTAATGATGCGCGAAAAAACGGCAGATTTTCAGTGGAAAAATATTCATTGCGAGGCTCTGGTAATGAAAAAAGTGCATAACACCAGTTGCTGAATTAAAAGAAGAAGATCCCCCAAGACGTGGTGTAGCTAGAATCCATGTTTTGTGCGTTCTTGATACCGAAAAAAAACAAACAATTGAAAGCAAAACGTCCGTCTGTCCGTCCGTCTGTCCGTCCGTCTGTCCATCCGTCTATGAACACTGCTAACGCCTAAAGTACACGTATGATCTTTTCCAAATCGAATAATCCCCTGTCGATATAGCTCTAGTTGAAGCTTTGAAATTTTGAAAAACATTTTTTTTAAATGTGGGGGTACTTTATATAAAGACCTACGGACATTTTCAAAATTTTCTCTAAAACAGCTCTAATTATTGTTGAAAAATTTCTTGTAACAATAGAGCAAAATACTCTTATAAAGGTGGCATAGGTCCGATTTTCACCGTTAACACTGAATTTTTGGAAATTGCAAAAAGTTGCAAGCTATTTTGTTTTTGCAAAAATTACAAAAATGAAATCTTTTTGACATGTTTCTCACGTCAGTAATATTTACATTAGAGGCAATTTCTTCACTTTATTATATTTATAAGTACATGTGCTTTAAATAATAAAAAATAAAGTTTCTCGTGAACTCAACAGCTTTCTGTAAAAATGAGCTCAAACTTCCGAATTTTCAGAAACGCTCAAACGCCATTTTTTAAAAAATGACTCCAAATTTTTTCTTCAAATTTTTCCATCAGATAGTGCTAATTGCACTGCTTAATTTCTTTTGTTTGTCAAAAATTACACAAATGTAATTTTTTAAATATCTCTCACGTCGTTAATATGCAAAATTACATCATTTTGTTTACATTACTGTATTTTCGAGTGAAAGTGCTTCAGATGATTTCGAATAAAGTTTGTCAGAAACTCAATAGATTCCTGTGGAAAATAGCTTCAAATTACGCATTTACAGAAATGCTTAATCGCCATTTTCTTAAAAACAGCTTCAAAATTTGCTATGAAAATTTCTATTTAGGACGAAGGTTTAGTGTTATGTAATATTATTAAAGTAATATTTCGATTCTACTATGAAGTAACCGAAAATTGTACAAACTGTAAAAAAAAAAAAAATAATTCGGCGACCATGGATGGCAGCTGACCACAGAATGGAGCAAGACCTTAAATCAAGTCTACACCAAGAAAATTAGAAAAAATTGTTACGAGAAAGTCTGTGCCATTCTATAGCACCTCTAGTTACTTTCTCCAAATACGTACGTATTACGGAATAATATACGTAGTATAGAGAAAGATGTGCAATGCTGTGCAAAAAAACGGCGAATATTCTGCACAAAAAATTGTCAGGCTCCGATAACGAGAAATTGGATAAATTCAGTTGCTAAATTAAGATAAACAAATCCTCTACCATGTGGTGTAGCCAATATCCCAGTTTAGTCGGTCCTTGATGCCGAAAAAACAACTGAAAGCAAAACGTCCGTCCGACTGTCTGTCCGTTTGGTGTATGTGAACAAACCTAGCGCCTAAACCGTGAGTAGCATTTTTTCCAAATTCAAGAAACCTCTGTCATTTTTGCGTGAGCTGAAGCTCTGCAATTTTGAAAAGCATTCATTAATTTTCGGGGGGAATTTATATAACGCCTTAGGAACATTTTCAAAATTTTCTCAAAAATAGCTCCAAATTTTTTCTCTAAAATATCTGGCAAAAATAGAGTAAAATTTCCTTTAAAGATGGCGATTTTCAGGTTTACGTCTGAGTTTTCGGAAATTTAAAAAAAATGATTTTTTTTCGACAACTTCTTCCAACTACATTATTGAAGATATAAAGTTTTCCTTCAAATGAATTTTATTCTCCATAAATAGTTCTTTCGTTTAGTCATGTAGAATTTTTTGTAAATTTTAGTATTTTTCGTGCAACATTCCGTGTAATAGTCCGTGCAATTTTGCAATTTTAAACTAAAACAAGACTTTCTCAAAAACGTCACCCAATTTTTCTTTCAATTTTTTCTACAGTTAATGCCAAACAAAAACTATACTATGACATAAACGCCGTATTGCTTTATTCTTTTTTTTCAAAAATTACAAAATGTAATGTCTCTCACATCTGTAATATTTACATAAAAGGCGATTTCTTCAAATAATTATATTTACGAATACGTATGCTTTCAATAATGTCATAAAAGTTTATCGAAATCTCAACTGTTTTCTGTTAAAATGAGCTCAAATTTCCGCATTTCCAGAAACGCGGAAATGTAATTTTCGCAAAAATGGCTTAAATTTTTTCTTCAAATTTTTCCAACGGATAGTGCTTATTGCACCGTTTAATATGACATAAAGTTCGTTTTGATGTATTCTTTGTTTTTTCAAATTTTACACAAAAGTATTGTAACCGCTTGTCGCCTGTCACATTTATAACCAACGGAAAATGGAAGCAATAATACCCGACATTAGGCCCTACACATAGTTTCTACAGTGGCGAAGAGATGGCGTAAGTCAGAGAAGGATTTCTGAACGCACTCAGACCGTATCCAATCAGGAAATTTTCGTGGAAATACGGACGTGGCGTGAACTTGCGTCAAAAAAGAGCTCGCTCTCTTTCTGGTTCGGGACGTCGAGAAGAACGGTTGCCTACGAGTACGCCACATAGTCAACGAGGGACACGCGAAGATTGCGGAACACAAAAGCTTTAATAAAAGATAATTGACTGAGCACTTTTACGTACTGTGAATATCGTGAGATTACATGGAATTAGTAAATGAATATTAAACAAGAATGCAATGAATGAAAGAACGACGGCGGTAATAGATCGAAATGAATCTGTAAAACCACGTTGCTGTATTCTTGTTGCTAGAAAAGAGGACTATTGTAACATAGGACATGTTTCTTCTTTGTTACAGCTTTCATATTTTTCATATATTTCATACTTTATATATATATTCTTTATTCTTATTTTTGGGAATTTCACTTTGGAAATCCTATGATGGAATTTTGAGAGTTATGAGAAAGACGGATTATCCAACAACTAGTTTGACTTTTGCCATTACGAAGTCATAACTTGGAGTTTCGGACTCGCATTCTGATGCGACCATCGCCTCTGCGAAAGCTGTGGTGAATTTTCGCCGAACGACTGGGAGACGGTGTTCGGAATACTTCAGTTTCGGTGCGACAGGCAACGCAGGGACCTTGCAGAAGAACGACGCCCTTGAGGCGCGAGGGTCGCGCGACGGGCCAGCTACACAGCGCGGGACCAACTTGAGGAATTCGCCGGTTGTGAGTCACAGAAAGAACACTCATTAGATTTCAGTCTGGAAAAAAACTTGTGAGATAGGATTATCATTATACTAGCCAAAACGTTGTAATGTGAGCTTCCCTCAAAAACAGACGTTGATCGGGCAAGTTTCTTAGAACATTGGTCTTGCTAGCCAGTGGTTTTATTTCTTTTCGACAGTCGTAACAAGAATCAGATTAAAGTAATTCTTTATGTTTATGATAGAAGTTATTTTGTACAGAATTATTTATTTAGAGTCATGTTTTAATGATTCAAATCATTTAAGAGACGTTATGAAACAAAATTTTGTGTTGAAAGGCTATGTAGAAGCCGAAGGTCAAATGTGACTATTGAGTGTAACGTAATTAGTGATTTAAAAGGTAGTAGTGAATTTCGAGTATTGTGTGTATGGGTTTTTCTTTTACAGGATGAATATTTGTACTATGATTTGTGTGTCTCATGTGTGATATTCTTTGTGAAGTGTAAATATGTATCCATTGCTTGTTTTCTTGTAAACAGGGATCTAAGTTATTATTACTTTAGTGAAAAACTGCAGTTTAGGTAGGGAATTAGCTACCATGATTTTACGAAAAATGAGAACATAGGAGGATCTGTGAATTTCATTTGTACAGTGATTTTCATTCAATAGAATATATGTTATTTGTCATTTAAATCTGAAAAATTGTGTTGGCTTGTTAATTGATCAGTAGTTTAACAAAGACGAACCCACTACCAATAGGGAAGTTTATCCGTAAATTGAGATATTCCCAGGGATGCGTGACGATGTAATCACACGTCGCGAAGTAGGCAAATGACAGATCTACTTTTGTAATCGGTACGGTAAGGTGAGGAGGTACGGTTACAGTATATTTCCTAAAATAACTCTCACGCCGCTAATAAGTGCATTTCCATCGATTTACGAGAGCATTACTTTTGTGAGTGAAAATGCTTCAATTAACTTCCAATGAAGGTTTTCTACAACTCAATAGATTCCTATGAAAAGAGCTTCAAATTTCCAATTTACAGTATTGCATAATCGCCATTTTCTGAAAAACGACTTCAATATTTTTCCATGAAAACTGTTATTTAGGACGAGGCTTTACTCTTCTTTAATATTTTTAATATATTTCGGTTCCACTATTAAGAAAGTGAAAAGTTGAGAAAATATAAACTGGAGGTGCTACAGAATGGCACAGTCTTTTTCTTAGTAAAGTTTTCTAATTTCCCTGGTGTCATCTGGCTTTAAGGTTATGCTCCATTCTCTGGTCAGTTGGCATCTATCGTCGCACAATGTACGTTTTTTTTTACTTTTCTCAACTTTGTACTTTTCTAGTAGTACAACCGCATCCGCACCTGCATCCGTAAGACATCTTTCCTTGTCCTATCCTGTCCCCTTACGCACACACACTTACACTAACATGCACTTCACTACCACATATTCCAAGGGGCTGGTCGGGAGCTTATAGCATGTTCCGACTGCAGCGGTGCCCCGCTGATGGAAGATCCCTGTTTATTTATTTATTATTTATTTATTTATTTTACGTCAAAAAAAACAGTTAAAAACTGCGTATGACGTGCTATGGGGAAAAGTGAATTGTGTGCACATTTTCAAAATTCTGTGATCCCTACACTAAGTCATATACTACTTCAATTTTGAATTTTTGAAAGGGAGAAAAAACAAAAACAAAAAACTCCCATGTAATAAAATCTATTTTCAAGGATAAATAAGCAATAAATTTGAATTTTGAAAGGGAGAAAAGAAGCTCAGAAGCAAAAGAAGCTCCATGTAATAAAATCTATTTTCAAGGATAAATAAGCAATAAATTTTGGCTCTTATTACTTCCTGCCGCGACAACGTGGAAACGATAATTTGAATAATTTTATTTCCCACTGAATTCTAGAAGACGTGCACAGAAAATGAAGTTACATTTATGTCCAGAAGCAAAACAAGGGCCATCTCAGCATTTGCTCAATGGATCAGGGAAACTGGACGAAAAACCTGATCGAGATGGGGATCATTGACCCCGGAAGCTGTGTTACAATAGTTGTTACAGGTTCTTTATACTCATTTATACAGTCCAAATGGTAATTAATGCATTATGTATCATTGTTAAAATTAATGTTACTTTTCTTGTGATGCTCAGTATAGTCTCTAATTGTATAGAAACAGTTATGCAGCAGAAACGATTTCACTTGGGATTTAAACTTTTCTACTGAATTTAATCGTTTAATGTCCTGTGGCAAAGTGTTGTAAATAATGTACATGTATTGTATGTGAATTTTT